>CM055273.1:75188283-75206795 GCA_029237695.1 Conchocele bisecta
CCGTGATATTGATATACGGTATTGGTTTCTGGACAGTATCCATCTACTGGAGCTCCTAAAATTCATCTTTCACCCCCGTGTCCACACTGTTCGTGGTGAATGTGAATTCCCTCGCGCTTTTCCACAGAGTACATCCAATCGATCGCCCCATAACTGTTAGAACTTTTTGGGTAGAACGCTTTCTCGAACGACGAACGCGGGCGCTCTAAATAGTTACCATCACATACTACTTTTGTCTCACCTTTCATACATTTTGGTCCGTGTCTCTTCATATTACTCGCTTTCGTGAATTTCTGCTTGCAATTATCGCAGGCGTAAATTTTAGATAGGTTTTTAAGGTTTTTTATTAGAAATGCGTGATTATTAAACAGTCCTATTGTCATTGGTTTATTACCTATTGCCTTATAGTGCGCTGGTACCTTTTCAACCACCATACGTTACATTCGGTGGGTTGATATACTTCTATTACCGATTTTAAAAAACTCTTCAACCTTTTTCAGATCTTGAAAAAGGAATTGGTGAAACCAAATTACTACCAAAATATTGCTTACTAAGTTCTTTCGCCTTTTCTGTACATCTGTCGGGTCTTTTATCTGTCATATGCATATCTAGACACCTGAACAGACAAAGGTTGTCATTATACTTATCTAAAGAATACATACCTTTTTTATTCTTCAGCCATTCTGGAAGTTCTCCTCCTGCTGCTTCTTTGGATTGTAGTCCCAAATCTTTTCCCCTACTACTACCCTGTATTAGCTTTACGAAAACCTCTACCCATCTTACAAACTTCCACTTTGTATTCGGTCTGTCTATTTTATCGGACATTATTCGTGTTTGCTCCTTATCTGACAGCCATTTTTTAACGGTTTTTCATTGATGATAGTGGTTCGCTACCACCGAGATTTTTGTGCATTATTATAGTTACAGGTTTTCCATTTTTAATTTCCTCCATATGTTCTAGCTTGTAAGAATATGAATATCTCAAATAAAAATTGGTTGTTAGATACGGAGCGAGTTTCTCGGACATGCGTTCAGACTCGTTAATGTTAATGTTTTTACGAAAGGATAATGTAACTACCCGTCTTCCATTTTCTACCTTTTCCAATGTTTCATCTTGATATTTCTTCACCTTTTTCCACTATCGCGCGAACGAGAGATTTTTTTTCTTATTATTTTGTATTGGGCCACCTGTGTGTCTAATTTGGGACAACTTATTGGTGCTTGAAGGTTTTATTACACTAGCCCTTAACTCCGCAATACTTTCTTTTTGAATTCTGTTACCAACTTCCTCCGCTAGTGAGAGGTTTGTAAATGCCCCTCTTTTATAGGCGCGGGTAAACCGCTTCATAAACGCCTCATTCTTTGTGGCATTTATCAGCTTTGTCAACCCCCTAACTCTCAACCGACTACTATAAGTAATCCCTAGAGATTCGACTTTCTATTTCTGCTCTATTTTCTGGTGTTATCATATTTTCTGTATTATACTTTTGTATATATACTTTTGTATAACCTATGAAATTTATCTGTTCAATTGGACGTCAAAAATTTACATAATGTTTTTTTCACGTCCAATTGAACAGATAAATTTCATAGGTTATATACATATATAATGGAGTGTGAGACTTGTTGTAAGACGTTTACGTGTAAAGACTATCTACGAAGGCATCTAGCGAGACGTAGAAAGTTTCCTTGTGTCCCCCCACAATTTCAATGCCCTAGATGCCCTTGTAAATTCGTTAGTGCCCAAACTCTTTGTAGACATAAGCAACTACGCTGTCAGGTGGCTAAAGGTGAATGTGGTAGACTAGAGCTGGTAGAATTAGTTGCTGATCTGCGAAATAAATTAGCTATATCGGAGAAGAAAAATGAGGAATATAAACTATTGTACTTGCATGAATGATTTCGACTTTTTTCAAAAGTCAATTACCAATATAATTTGGACTCCCTCTTTTCAAAACTATTTTCTCCAAAAATTCATAAATTTGTTGTCGGGAGACCCAATTTTCATTGTTAACCAATTTTTTGATTTTCGGGGGTGGTGGGGGTATTATAGAGGGTTATAAATGATATCACGGTAGGTGGTATCATTTTGACTCCCTTACTACTACTGGTGGAGTACACTTGCAGGTTTAAATATTTCAATGCGAAAATATAACCCAATATATTAATATTATACTTCTTTATGGACAGTTATTTTGGTTATATTATGATTACAAATGAGTGGTCACACCATATAAGCATATATACTTTGAAGGAGAAATAATAAAAATATTCAGAATTTTCCCTCAATTATGTAAACAGGGTCAAACATAAAGTAGCCGGGACATAGCTAGACCTGAGAGCATGCCCATATATAGAGAATACCAGGCTAGTGTATTTTGATATCAAGTTTATCAGGCAAGGCTAGGAAACGCGTAGGAATTCCGAGGCTTGCCGAGGAATTCCTACCGTTTCCGAGCCGAGCCTGATAAACTGATATTAAAATACACTAGCCTGGTATTCAATTTATCAGGTAACGTTTTTATGCTCGAAAATGACATTAGATGACGTCGTATTCTAACAGTAGATCTAACCTTGTGAAACAAATGGTATTGGATCTGTGTCTACTAGTTGCGAAGTTACGTGTTCGCAACTATGTGTCTACATGCATTATTTACAGTATACACCATCTTAGTATCTATGGTATCTACACAAATACTACAAATGGTTTCCTCAAATGGCCCAATACACACATTCTGTTTATAAACACAGACAGCAGTCAGAACACAGGCCACAGCGCGTGTATTATTGATTTAACTGGGGCAGATGTACCTTGCGATACACAATACATGACGTCAGTACTCGCGGGAGATCTACATGTACATGAATTATGTGTACAATTATAACGCAAATGAGTTTAAATACGAATGGGTTTGTCAACGTTTGACTGTTTGGAGATAGTTGAAGCAAAATGGCAGAATGAGAAATGAATCATCGGCAGAATGAGAAATGAATCATCGACATTGAATGTGTAGATCGGTGACCGTGACCCATTTCTCCAGTGCAGTTTCTGAACAATGGTAGTCCTTCTTACATGCATGTGCAGAATTGACAGAATTGAATTTTGTGACACAGAATTGAATTTTGTAGCACAAAAGTGAATTTTGTGGCACAGAATTGAATTTTGTTACACAGAATTGAATTTTGTTACACAGAATTGAATTTTGTGGCACAAAAGTTAATTTTGTGACACAGAATTGAATTCTGTGGCACAGAATTGAATTCTGTGACACAGAATTGAATTCTGTGGCACAAAAGTGAATTTTGTGACACAGAATTGAATTTTGTGGTACAAAAATGAATTTTGTTGACAAAATTGAGCCATGTCCCACTTGGCGCCCCGTAATCACATGTACTGACGTGTGCATGCAGGTGCAAACTGGCACCGTTAGTTAGCCACGTTAATGCGAGATGCAGAATAATGAAACCTTCGTACTAACATTTTTATCGTAAGAATTTTAGGGAAACGAGCTCCAGTCCAATATGAATTCACGAGCCGTCAAGTCAAAATTGAAACAAATATTGACGGCTTGCGTTCCATGTGTGTGTTTAATGGGAAACGAAAGTACGTACATAATATGGTCGCTTTAATATACAGTGGGGTCAGCGTGTAAGTGCACACACGAACGAACACGACAGGTTGGTTCCAACCTGTCGTGTTCGTTCGTGTGTGCACTTACACGCTGATCCCTCTGTAGATATACGTACATATATCATAGTGTAGCGTGTCACGGAATTAGTCCCCTTCTTCCACTGACATATTCCCTGTTGTTTCCGTTATGATGATGCTAGCTATATACAGACACTCTCTCCAACAACGAAAACAGAATGTAACTCTCCGAGATATGGAATAGATGTGAGTTTTATTATGCCCCCGCCACCGAATGGTGAGGGGGGCATATAGTGTTACCGGCGTCCGTACGTACGTACGTACGTCCCGAAACCTTAACGCTGGGTAAATGGCTTATAATTTCTGTTTCCTTGCTCGGATCTGCTTCACATTTCACACACACATTGCTCCAACGGTCCGCTACCGCCCTGTGATAAATTCATATTCGTCCCGCCCCCGCTAAGCCCAGGGTCAAGATCACAGACTTGGTGCGGTCCAAACCGTAACGCTCGGGTAAATGGCTTGTAATTTCTCTGTCCTTGGTCAGGGTCAAGGTCACAGACTTGGTGCTTTTGAAGCCTTAACGCTGGGTAAATGGCTTATAATTTCTGTTTCCTTGCTCGGACCTGCTTTACATTTCACACACGCATTGCTCCAATGGTCCTCTGCCACCCTGTCACAAATCCACATTCGTGCCGCCCCGCTAAGCCCAGGGTCAAGGTCACAGACTTGGTGCGTTCGAAACCTTAACGCTCGGGTAAATGGCTTATAATTTCTGTTTCCTTGCTCGGATCTGCTTCACATTTCACACACGCATTGCTCCAATGGTCCTCTGCCACCCTGTGACAAATCCACATTCGTGCCGCCCCCGCCAAGCCCATGGTCAAGGTCACAGACTTGGTGCGCTCGAAACCTTAACGCCGGGTAAATGCCTTATAATTTCTGTTTCGTTGCTCGGATCTGCTCCACATTTCACACACGCATTGCTCCAATGGTCCTCTGCCACCCTGTGACAAATCCACATTCGTGCCGCCCCCGTTAAGCCCAGGGTCAAGGTCACAGACTTGGTGCGTTCGAAACCTTAACGCTCGGGTAAATGGCTTATAATTTATGTTTCCTTGCTCGGATCTGCTTCACATTTCACACACGCCTTGCTCCAATGGTCCTCAGCCACCCTGTGATAAATCCACATTCAAATATGCCTTGTTTTCTTTGGCTGCCAGCGGGGGCATTCGTGTGCCGACAGGCCACATTTCTAATTGAATATAACTTTTATTCATGGTGTAGTTTGTTTTCTTTTTACTGTGCACAATTGTGATAACCGAGGGCTGGTAGGTGCCCAGGGTGTCCGGTCCACAGGGTCCACTGTAGTCCAATTACACGAGCGCTCCAAGACTTTTCTGGATGCTTTGTAATCATGAACATACATTAAAGTTACAGTAAGCACATAAGAGGTAAATACATTATAGTTTCTGCTGTTAATATATGTTATAACTTATATATTATGGGTATATCGACAACTCCGAACGTTCATTTTGGCTGGTACACATATTCATGGAGGTGTGTGAAGTTAGCACTGAGATCGTAGATCGTAGATCAACATTCAAATATCGAATAACGAGCTGGGTATTTATCACCTGAATACAGAGCTGGGTAGTTTGAATAACGAGCTGGCTCTGTGATCGTTATTCAGATGTATTTTCGCAGCATTTGAATACAGTGCTGGATAGTTTGAATAACGAGCTGGGTCTGAGATCGTTATTCAGAAAATTGTGTGAGTATAAGCCGAATACAGAGCTGGGAAGTTTGAATAACGAGCTGGCTCTGAGATCGTTATTCAGATGTATTTTCGCAACATTTGAATACAGTGCTGGGTAGTTTGAATAACGAGCTGGGTCTGAGATCGTTATTCAGCTCTCGCGTGCCCTTTTTGCGACAAATTGAACTGCCTTTTACAGATAAAGCAGCCTAAGTTGTTTAAAAGTCGTTTTTCAAAGTCGCGTCCAATGCACAGGTGATGGGAACAACAAATCTGATAGTCTGTTGTTACTTGTATACATACTATATATACACCGTCATGTGATTTTTTTTCCCGTCACCTGTGGTCCAAGGCTATGTCAGTCCCAGTCCCCTGTGAAGTATCGGTGAAAAAAGCAAGCAAATCCGATAAAGAAAGTGGCATTCCATTTATTTTGCGATAACTTCGTTATTAATAGGCCGATTTGCATGCGGTTTTCGGTATTCTGAATATTTATTTTGTCAACGTTTGAATATAGAGCTGGGTAGTTTGAATAACGAGCTGGCTCTGAGATCGTTATTCAGAAAATTGTTTTAGTATAAGCCGAATACAGAGCTGGATAGTTTGAATAACGAGCTGACTGTGAGATCGTTATTGAGTACTATGTTTTCTGTATATTCTGAATATCTGAATACAGAGCTGGTAAGTTTGAATAACGAGCTGACTCTGAGATCGTTATTCAGCTCTCGCGTGCCCTATTTGCGACAAAATGAACTGCCTGCTATTGATAAAGCAGCCTAAGTTGTTTAAAAGTCGTTTTTCATAGTCGCGTCCAATGCTGTGTCGGTCCCAGTCCCCTGTGAAGCATCGGTGAAAAGATCATGCAAATCCGATAAAGAAAGTGGCATTCCATTTTTTTGGCGATAACTTCGTTATTAATAGGCCGATTTGCATGCGGTTTTCGGTATTCTGAATATTTATTTTGGCAACGTTTCAATATAGAGCTGGGTAGTTTGAATAACGAGCTGGCTCTGAGATCGTTATTCAGAAAATTGTTTTACTATAAGCCGAATACAGAGCTGGATAGTTTGAATAACGAGCTGGCTGTGATATCGTCATGCAGTACTATGTTTTCTGTATATTCTGAATACAGAGCTGGCAAGTTTGAATAACGAGCTGGCTCTGAGATCGTTATTCAGCTCTGGCGTGCCCTTTTTGCGACAAAATGAACTGCCTTATACAGATAAAGCAGCCTAAGTTGTTTAAAAGTCGTTTTTCAAAGTCGCGTCCAATGCTATGTGGGTCCCAGTACCCTGTGAAGCATCGGTGAAAAAATCATGCAAATCAGATAAAGAAAGTGTCATTCCGCATGTTTGGCGATAGCTTCTTCATTTGTCGTCCGATTTGCATGCACTTTTCGGTATTCTGAATACTTTAATTCGTGACATACCATCAATATACAGACGTCTGAATAACGAATCGTGTAAATCCGATAAAGAAGCATTCCCCATTTTAAAGAATTTCTTAATTGTTTGATTTGTATGCTGTTTTCGATTACGTTTTATCGGTTACATGAACTCCGTTGTATATGGCAAACGTAGATTTATAGAGCGCATTTCGGTTTTTAGCATCCTTTGCGAATTGTTGTGTGTGGAAATTTAATAAATGAAACCACCAATATTATGCCTAAAAAGACTGGTCAGATAAATAGTAAAACTCATTTGACAGTTGAGATGAAATATTGTCTCATCTATGGCATCGTTATTTAGAAGTTACATGCTCATATACATGACTATGAAAACGAGCAAATAAAAAGCTGCAACTTACATTTCGGATGTTAAACACACATATTAAAAAATACAGGTCCTCGAAGGAGAGCCTGCAGAAAACAAAATATGATGCATTAACAGTTTAAAGGCATTGTATCTCAGATGATGTCCCAGTTATCCAATATGTTTTTGTTCGCTTCATGCACTGTAACAGTAAATGACATTTATCGATCAATCACATTATTTTATTTGATCACATTCCCAAAAACACAAGTCAACTTATATTCAATTCAAGTACATCCTAACATAAACTGTGATAAGCAGGGAAGATAATTTGGCTTGTCAAAGTTATGGCATTTTCGCTATATGTGTACCAGTAGACAATTTATTGATTTTTGGTTGCTGTGAAAGGATTATACTGTAACCAACACCCCGGTGCTGGTTGGCAGCACGGTAGTGTTATTACTGTATATCTGGATTTCAAGTTAACAACAACGAGCGTCTGAACTCATACTTATTTATTAATGCAAGAGCCTCGTGTCAGGATGGCTCCAATGAACTTAACTAATACTCCTATGTGACAGAGTACTAAGTTATTCAGCGTGACGGGAACTAACTGTGTACCCGAGTCGACAATAGGTCACTTGCGGTTACTAACAATATGAGTGGGTCAGTCGACTGACAAGTTAGTTACTGATTTGCGCAGCTCGCCTCCTTTATATAGACGAGATGCGAGCAGCAGCCGTGCGAGCCCCAATCAAATATGTCCTGCTGCAAATAAGTTTAACCAATCAGTGTTCGGTAACTAGAGAATTAAAAATGTCCGCCATCTCAAAGAAACAAAATACATCCATCAAAATCACACAAATAAACATGTCCCCTAGACTAGTGACACGATCATCGGTGCGGGCGCTAATGTGGCCGATAGCTATGGGTCAGGCTCTAGTAGTGATACATAAATTATTGGTTGAATAGCCTTAGAATTGGCTGCACGCACGAAAATAGGTACGAAAATACGCACTGAATTATGTGGAAAATCATAACTCCCCCCGCTCGCGAAACTCGTCTCTAGTACACCTAATACCAACAAATAGCGTTCGAGCCATTACTTTCCAGCATCAGAAATGAATAAGCAACAATAAGATATAAGATTATGCCAATAATTTTCAGACACAAGTGAGATATCTGTTTCAATGCCGTAATGTCCGTTGTCAATTTGATATACAGTACCAGTACTCGTGATTACCAATAGTTGGCAACACCCATAATAATGCTGTCGCCGTCCACTGGTTCACACAGTCTCCAGGATGGCACACTACAACTATAATCCTCTACAACACTGCCGTGTACTAATACTCAAGGAGTATATGCATAATTGACATGCTGGAGCATGTTGTGTAAACAGTGAATGTCTGTGTCTGACCATTATGACAGAATCTACTGAAATGGAACTGGTGGTTCCATTACAATACTATGCCACATTCAGAAAGAAGTTTCCACCATAGACGCTAGTGTAATTAATTCAAATAAAATAAATAGTAGCTTTGTTAAGGTTTTGGTCAAATGTACTCACTCTTGGTCAGTCAATATTGTGTTTCCAACCAGAACAGATGACATTGGAATACAGCTTTAAACTCTCACCCTCACTCTCCAGCTCCTTTTTGCCCCATGTTCAATTCCTATAGGAAAATTGTTTTGTTTTTTTCGCAATAACATCAATATTTGAAGGAATTTCATCAAATAAAATATTTTGGGGAAGGTGACTTTTTTGTTATTGATGAAAAAGTACTTATATTTAAATATGTTTTAGATTTAATGTGCTTAATAGCCAAAAGTTCGTCGGTAGCAAAACCTGGAACAGACAGTTTGCATTTCTTATATTGATTGTCTGTTATACATTATTATGCCCCCAGTCTCGATAGAGCCGGAGGCATAAACATTTTGGACCGTGTGTCCGTCCGTGTGTCCGTCCGTGTCCGTCCGGCACATTAGAAAGTTCGCAGAGTTGTCATAATTACTATATCCCTTGAAGGACTACTTAAATATTTCAACACAGCATACTTGTGGACAAATGCCACACATCCATGTTGCCCTTAATATGCCCTTGACATTTTTACCTTGACCTTTTTACCTTCACAACTTTGAACTTGTTCACACATTAAGAAGATGACATTGACCTTTTCACGTTCACAACTTTGAAACGTGCTCACACAGTAAGAAGTTTGCCGGAGTTACTCATTTCTGTCATAACTTGTATATTCATTGATGGATTACTTTAATATGTCAAATACATCATACTTGTGGACACATGTCACACATCCATGCTGCCCTTAATATGAACCTAATAGTCGAGACGTGGGACCCCCAAAAATGGGCCAACCTTGCACTAAGGTACTACTAACGTTTTTTGATGGATTTCGGTAGTTTAATATGTCCTTAAACAGAATCCGCCGGATGACACGCTATCATCCTTGAGCATTTTTTGTTATCGTCGTTTGAAAATGGTCACCAAAATATTTTTATTTATTTTGTAAAATGCACACATATTATATTACCGATAAATACGTACTAGATTATATCGCTGTTATATGAATATAACTTTGGTTGTACTTTTATCTCAAGCACTAAATACTATATATATGAATGAATTGTTGAGAAATCATACTCGGACAAGTTAACTGGATGGGCATGAGCCGTGCTCGGGGACGGCAAATTATACAAATGCTGTAGGCCTACTACTACTCTAAATTCACATCTAGTGTCGATTTACTCGCGTTTTGCATATATGGTACGATTAACGCAGCTGGTAGTGTACCCATACAACTGCATGCTATGAAAATACAGCTATAAAATCACAGCGTTGTTATAGTCAAATATTACTAGTAATTCACAGTGTTGTTCAAGTCAACTATAAAATCACGGCGTTGTTCAGGTCAACTATACAATCACAACGATATGACAGTGTCAAATCTGTGCTGATGAACATCATTTGGCGCTATTATGTAGACATGCGTTATTGCATCGACACATATATTGCATTGCTTTGTATGATAATCTACGTATTCGTATTAAGTACATAAACAAAACTTGAAATCCGCAAGTGCGTATCCAGACGGTACAACATTCAAAGGATAAACCCTTGGCATATTCAATACTAAGCCGCGAAAGCGGTAGTGTATTATTAGTCAGGGTTTTTGTGTCACATTCTTCTATCACAATGTCTACTACGGTATGCATCTTTCCAAAACTGCACTCAGGGGGACAGTTGTCTTATATCGTCAGGTCCACAGAGAATGCGAACAATAATAGCGGCAAGTAAGTCGCGGGGTGACACCCTTCATTTAACTCTTGAAAATGAACTTGAGAACAATCCCGATTTGAACATAAAATGTCACAAATCGTGTGTAACTACATACACTTCGAAACAGCATATCAGCAGGTCTAATAAGAGACATGGTCGCATGGAAGAGCGATGTCACAGCGCACCTCCTATCAGACGCAGACGGTCAGAGTTGCAATCATTTGAATTCAGAAGGCACTGTTTATTTTGCGGTGGTCCATGTGTGCCACGCGACAAAAAGAACCCATCGAGATGGAGAGAAGTAGTACTGTGCAGTACTACAGACATTCCCGGAGGGATGTGCATGAAATCTAAGATTGTGCAAGTTTGTGAGGACAGGGGCGATTCTCAGGCTGCTGATGTAAGAATAAGAATCCTTGGCGCATCATCCGATCTTCACGCCGCAGATGCAATATCACAGGGGATTGTTATCTATTATTTATGCAGGAGAAAAATGTTACGGCGGCACAATCTAACATGTATGCCAACCAAATTGCCGACAATGATGGAGTTTTTCTTCGTCTTGTGGAGATAATGAATGATGATCCAAGTCATATATGGACATCTGTTGAACTTCATAACCGGTATAATGAATTGAGCATGGAAATTGATGCACTCAGTCGCAGGGAGATCATTACGAAACTACAGAACCACTTCGGCAACCGTTTGGTGAAACTCGATACTTGCGGTTGTGCAAGTCTATTCTGTTTCAAAGATCACTTGCCTGGTAATCTTCGATTAGAGAAAGTGGATGACAATGAGGAGAAAGTTATGATGGCTAAACTTACAGATAAAATCACTGCCGAATGTCGCGATTTGCCGCGAACACAAAACTATGACATCGGCATGTTCAGAAAATCAAAGACCATAGAAAACACAAGCTCCACACTTCTTTCGTTGCTATCAGGCCTAATTTCTAGTGGCAAGGTAAGTAGAGCCTCTATTACCCTCGCGCAATCGATCCAAGCTCACATAACAAAGTCATACAATCAAACAACGTTGGGCTTGGCCTTGAAAGCACACCATCGATTCGGATCTAAGGAACAGGTGTCTTTATTGCACGAAATTGGGATCACAGTTACATATGACGAGGTTCTAAGATTCCGTACGTCGGCAGCAATATACACAGGTTCGCAGCCGTATACACTTAGAGGACTGAATGTAGACGACGGTGGAGAGCTGGCGTCCTGGATAGACAACTATGATTTGAATATAGCGACGCCAAATGGGTGTAGGGAAACTCATGCGTTGGTTGTAGGAGTCACACAACAGCCTACCAATTATGTTGATAAGGAGGATGAAACTGATAGCAACACATCACACCCTGTCATACCAAGGGTCAGATTGGCGGAAATGAGCAGCGCAAAGCTCAGTGAATTGTCGCCCATTGAAGTTCAACATTACGACGGTCCTAAAAATCCACTTCCACCTGCCGTCAATGTGCACTCTGGTGTTCCATACAACGTTGTGACACAGAGAATGGATGCTATTAGCTCATCACTCAAAGCGGATTTGGACTGGCTCACAAACATAGCAGCACATGATGATGATGATACTGTGCCTGTTGAGTGGTCAGGCCACATGACACATTTGGCAAGAGAATGGATGGTGGGCAAGGCCACCAAATACATGTATGGCCCACTGATTGACTCACCGCCCAATCACCCAGACACAGTACTCACCAGTTTAGTTTATATAGAAGATTTTTTTAGATCGCATGGGCAGCAGTATGTACACCTGGTAGCAGACATTCAATTGTTCAAAATAGCCATTCAAATAAAATGGGCGAACCCGACACGGTAGAAGTATTTGTTGGTCAGACCTGGTGGAATGCACACATTGATGTCATTTCTTGGCTGCATTGGAACCCAGATGAAAGGTTCAGGATTGACCGAGATATTGAGTGTCGCATATAAAGGCATTAACTCCATGATGCTCGGTAAAGCATGGCCTAAGGCTCTGAGAGGATTTCGTATGGTTGTTGTGGGACTTCTCAAACGCAACATTCTCTCTGGTGCAAGGACAACAGAAGAAATGGATGATATGCTAGCTTCAGCTTGCTCATCAAGAACAGGTCAGCTTTGGGTGGATTGTTTTATCTATCCCATAATCCTAGCACATCTGTTTGTTAGGGCTGAACGTGAAGGGAAGTATGTACTACACATGTATTGTATGAGTAGGATGCTTCCATATTTCTTCGCAGCTGGACACTGGAATTATGCCAGGTACATCACATGGCATCTAATGGAATTCATGAATTTGGTGGATGATAAAGCATTGGAGATGTTTTATGAAGGCCGGCATGTGTGCCGACATAGGTCTGGGGCATGGAATGGTGTGTTCTCAGACCAGTTTGGGGAACAAACGTACATTAGGTACGGAAAGGCAAAGGGTGGTCTAGTTGGTAGGCACTCTCTCCTGACCAGGTGGCGAGATGGGTTCTTTCTTACCACATTTGCAACTCTGTGTCCCTGGCTATGGATGACATGTTTCATGACCGAGATGACGACGAGTACGATCCTACGACAGACAAACACAAGGAAGAGGGGCTACACAGAAGGAAACTTGATGAGATTGACCGACATAAAATACAGCAGGAATTGTCGAAATACCCCCATCCATTAGAACAACGTGACACGGACGTCCATACGTGGTGAACATCGTAAATGGACAAGTTGCCGATGAAAAGGTGAATGTTCACTCAGCTGTAGCCATTGGTGAATCAATGGCAGCCGATTTCAAATCACACCTACCCTCTGGATTTTACAATGTCATTCATTCCAAGGTAGTAACGATGGAAACCATGAAGAAATGGGTGAAACTTGCAGATAGAACCATATACGACATGGAAAAGCTGTACGCACGACTACTTGTAATTTCCCAGAGAAGAGATATTTCCTTGGAGACATTGATGTGTTACGAGCTTGCACCTCTTCCCCCAGCTCTATTTTATGAGTTTGGAAGCATGCGAAAGAGTTCTAAGTCCCAACTTTCGCACAGACTAGCAGTTTGGGGGGAGGAAACCACTGACCCTGACGCAGAAGTAGTAGATGGGAATGAAATGCTGTATCACGTCACCTGGCCGAAAACAGTTAGACATCTTGTGCAAAACTTTACACGAGCAGTAGAAAAGCGATGCGCCGTGGTTGTTGTTTTCGACAGATATATAGAAGGCTCAATAAAAACGCACGAGTGCGTTAGAAGAACTGGTTCCACTGTGTGTCGAACAGTAAATCTCGCTCTTGCCAAACAGAGAGACAACAATGAAGAGCTCTCACAATAAGAACGAGTTGATAAAAGTGATATGTGCGGAAAACAATGCTACAAATGTGACCATGGTCGGGGAAGACACGACACTGTACACGCACGAAGAAGCTGATTGTATCATAATCAGATGTGTGAAGTCTCTCGTTCAGGAACAGCAGTGCCAACATATTCATGTCATCTCAGATGATACCGATATATTTGCACTGTTGGTGTACTTTTGCTGGAAGTGGCAGACTCCTGTTCAAATCTGCATGAAGAAGTCGGGTGGACGAGTGGTTGACATCAATGCCACGGCTGCAAAGCTTGGACCGAAAACATCTCAACTGCTAGCCGTTCATGCAATTACAGGATGCGACACAGTCAGCTACATGTTCGGTAAAGGGAAGGCATCTGCCGTCACGTCAATGATAAAACATGATGTTTCCCTGGATTTGCTTGGCGAGACAGACGCACCACTTGATGAAGTGACAGCTGCTGGGGGAACGTTTTGTGGGCTTGTTGTACAAAGCCAAAGACACTTCATCATCAATGAATCAGCTTCGGCATTCTACATTCACAAGCAAAATAACCACTCCAAAGATTAAGAGTCTGCCACCAACCGATTCCGCTTTGAACGAACACGTGAAGCGTGCTCACTTACAGACAATGCTTTGGAAGGCATCGGATAAGTGCTCACCACCCGATGTGAACATATCAGACTTTGGGTGGGACATAGTTGGCAATATACCCACGCCACGTACTGGCGTGTCTGATGTGGCACCGTCAGAACTGATGCGTGTTGTGGCGTGCGGATGTAGTGCACAAACCGCTTGTTCCAGGCATACATGTTCATGTCATGGAGCAGCACTATCATGCACGTCATTCTGTAAATGTATCTCCCTTGGAATGTGTAGCAACCCACACACCAAACCAGAAGAGACCGACACCGACGACGAAAATGATGAAGGTCGTGACGAGTAATAAAGTCAGTGGCTTATCATGTAATGTGTAAAGTGGTTAGTAATAGCGAACATGGCAAATTAGTTGTAGTTTCAGGCAAGATGCATAATTGTTGCACGCCATCTTGAATTTATATGTGGTAAATACATTTATTGTTGTTTTGAATAGCCCAGCACCGTTTTCGAACTAAAAATATGAAAAGAAAAATATTTTCTACAAATAAGAAATTCTGCCGAAATTGGCGGCCATCTTGGACGCCATCTTGAATTTATATATGGAAAATGAATTGATTGCTTTTCTAAATAGCTCAGCACCGTGTTTAAATGAATTGTGAACGTTTTGCGGAAGAAAATAGTGTCTTTTCCGCAAATATAGAATTATTAGGAAAATGGCGGCCATTTTGGACGCCATCTTGAATTTTAAGAAATGCTCAAGGATGACAAAGTGTCATCCGACGGATTTCGAATAAGTACATCTCATGGACAATAATTCATCAAAAAACGTTAGTAGTACCTTAGTGCAAGGTTAAACCCCATAACGTCCCGACTATAATAAAGAAGTTATAACAAAAAATGTGGAATCTCACTTTCTTCTTTATCGGATTTGCATGATGTTCTTTTCACAGATGCTTCATAGAGACGCTTCACTGAAAAACTACTTTTTTGGTCATTAAAAGGCAGTTCATTTTACCGAAAACAAGCGTACGCAACACTTGTCAACTAACGAAAGAGAGATCATTCGTCAAATCATAACAATAACAATGTTAATAACAATCTCAGACTCACCATGTTATTCAAGGTACCCAGCTCTGTATTCACATTATAGTCCAGGCCCTGCCATAGAGACCCGTATACATTTTCATTAGCATAGACTTTGACAGTTGATTTGAATATGGGATACCCCCAGTGTCAAGAATCTACTAGGTGGACTTCCAAAATTCATAGCAGAGTCGGTGAGCGGCCATTTTCCAAGATGGCTGCCATCAGGCATGTACCAAAACTGAAATGCATATACCTTTTTATAGGAATGTAGTAGATTGATGATTTTGGTGTCAAGTATGTGATTTATATGCATTTCCGATGCAGCTGTTATGTCAAAAATCATCTTGACGTTGCCTATTTACCGTAATCCAAGATGGCCTCCATCAAAAGTCGACAAAAAATGTAAACATGTGTAATTCTTCATATGAGCGTAGTAGATGAATGAGCTTGGTGTCCATAATGATGTTTTCATGTATACCATATATAGCTGTTGTGTCAAAAATCATACCTATTGTCTGTTTCGTGGAATGCTGCCCAAAATGTATTGCCATCAAAACACGCCAAACTTATTTTTTTTTTCATAAAACTATCCAAAGCAGTTTTTTAGAAATGAGCCTCCTTTTTATTTCACGAAAATCCGTCAAATAATTAAGTTATTTAAAAAAAACTGCCACGGACGGCACTTGCCATACAAATGTCCGCTGGTTTGCAAGAATTGACAATTTGACCGATTTTCAAAATGTCAAGAACAAATAAGCAACTATAAACATAATGGTTCGGAATGAGACTTGCCTACTACACTTTCTGAACATTCTAAATTGTAATTACACATTTGTTTCTAGTTGTCAGTTAAAATAAATGTCCTAAATCTGTTCTGTTTTGAATGAACCGTCGGTGTTTTTTCGTGTGTCAAAACAAGATGGCGGTAATTCCGATGTGGACGAGTCCAATGGTCATGAGTAAGGGGTCTTCGCAATCGAATATTGTGAAATTAAGTTGGTCAGTAAATGTGACAAACTGGGCTGTATTTTTCAATGGTAATAAGTTTAGAATTATGGTTTTGTCTGAAATGTTGTCAGATGCTGTCATCGCTGTAGCCATTCAGATGGAACCAATGAAGGCAATTGAGAGCGCACAGGCGTTTGTAACACAAGTTATTGTGAAAAAGCTTTTCAAAAGCCTTGTTTGTTGAAATCTATACTATAGATATGTAGACCTCTAAATAAAAATTACGTTTTCATCTGATGTATATTTATTTTTATGCCACCAGGTTTCGAAGAAACGGGTGGCATATAGTGTTTGGACCGTCCGTCTGTCCGTCTGTCTGTCTGTCTGTCTGTCCGTCCGTCCGTCTGTCTGTCCGTCCGTCACACTTTTCGGTTAACCAATTTGTCACAGTTTCTCAAATATGCTGCAGGTGGCATTCGCGTTCGACAGACGCATTTCTTGTTTATAGATCCAATTATCTATTTCTCTCATTTCAATCCCTTTTTTTACTTCCGGTTCTTACCGCGCAAGAAAGAAATCGCGTGCTTTTTTTTCTGAAATAAAAACGTTCTTTTTACAAGATGGCCGAACTGAAAGACGTTTTAAGTGAATTGAGAAGATTTTTCTCATCAGAGAAGCGAGTGGGTCATGCCATGTATTTGGATGACCCACTCAGGCGCATGGAGTAGGCCACGGGTCTCAGCCGGCGCACTCTGGTTAGATACATTAACCCCCAGGAGGTAAGTATCAGGTTATTCTAAACTATTACATCCATCTGTACTCGCCGTAGAATTTCCTGCTGTAAAAAAAGCAAACAAAATACAGTACAGTACCGACAGTACAATGATGATCCAAGTTACAACTGTATGCCCCTTCCACGAACACAGACTCTCCTCATTTTTTTTGCAAATTTCATCTTCCCAAATCGTATGCACTGCACAATTATCTCCACAGATATATATTCGAGTTGCCATCTTGAATAATCAATGACAAACACGACCATGAGGAACAATGCTCGTCTTCTAAACTTATTATGCCACCGGGTTTCGAAGAAACGGGTGGCATATAGTGTTTGGACCGTCCGTCTGTCTGTCCGTCTGTCCGCGTCCAGGTTTAGACGTTTAGCGTCCAGGCGGGAAAAATCGATGTTTTTTTTCAGGGGTTTCGTGATTTTTTTACATGTTTTGGATCATTTATCAACTAAAAAATATCAAAAAATTTCACCGGGATGCCTGGTACACGGGGTCGTAATCGACCCCTGGGTAGGCATTGCCTACCTTTTCTCAAATACTGTTAATCTAATTTCAGCGTACAATGGATGTTTATATCCAATGTCCTTTAGAAAATACTTACGTACACTCATAAAGAATAAATTCGCCAATTTTCATGAAGATCCGACATTTAATAAAAAAATTATGACAATTATAATTTTTCGTCTGATCTGTCCGACAGCGTCGGTTTCGACCGACAAAAGGTAGGCGATGCCTACCTTTTTCAAAAAATATATCGGGTCATATTTCCGATCACAGTGCATTGTTTCGACTGAAACTTATCATGTTAATACTTGTATATATAGGTAATAATTTGCCCAAGTTTCAATAAATTCATATGAAAGGTGTACATACTATTCCAATTACAAATTTTCTCAAATTTCTGACCGACAAAAACCGACAAACAGACAAAAACCGACAAACAGTATTTTCTTAATATTTTGAAAATTATCGTTTTTTATTGGACGAAACCTACTTTCCACGCTAGATTTCCATACTCTTGATCATATTACTAATTTATTTGACTTTTAAGGGAGTTTTTTTTGTAAATAATCGGACGTTTTCCGACAAAACGCATCCCGGTGAATTTGTCTGATATGTGTCAAACGCCTATTCTTACTAACGGCCCTTCGCATTTCGCGACTATAAATCAAGGAATAACATTTATATACATGTGAAGAATGTTTGTCACCATGCAGACAAATACATTTCGGTGTGGGGGGGGGGGGTTGCGAGGAAGTAGGTGCTCGTACCCATCGATGTATCCCGTTTCATTATACCAATACCAATCA